>CM042849.1:74450647-74481725 GCA_023653725.1 Bungarus multicinctus
CACCTTCTCATTGGGTTTGAGGTGTTTTCCTTCTTGGTAACAAGCAGTTGCCTTCCTCCTCGTTAGCCCCTGGGCTTCCCCTCTATTCCGTAGATCCCTCCAGGATTAACGGCACCTCGATAAGCCTCCAGACAAGAAAAATCATGCAAAGAGAATGGAGCTCTGTCCTGGTTGCTCTGCACTGTTATGATGTCACCACCGGAAGCCTCTTTCTTGTTCTTTTTAAAAAAGAATCTCATTTCTCTTTCCATCATCTGTATACATTCTTTATCTTTTATTACAGTTTGATTTAAAGTCCATCTTACTCTTCTTTTTTGTCCTTTCCAGCTAATTTTGACTGGATTATGGTCAGTCCATAGGTTTGTTTCTATTTCTATTTCTTGCATGTTTACACTCAGTTCTGGAGTCATCCATAACATGTCTATTCTGGACCAAGATTTGTGCATATTAGAATAAAATGTATACTGATTTTTTCTTAGGTTCATTTATCTCCACATGTCTTGTATCAATAGTTCTTCAGTCATTTTAAAAAAAGTCCTTCTTGGTTTTTTTTATTTTGCTGCTTTTGTAGTCCAGTTTTGTATCAACTATTGCATTGAAATCTCCTATAAGACAAATATTTTCATATTCCATTTCAAGTATCTTCTTGTGAAGTTTTTTGTAAAATTCTTTTTGTCCATTATTTGGTGCATATATGGCAACCAAAAGTACCTGTTTTTGATTTAAAGTCACTTCCACCATTGAAATTCTCCTTCTTTGAAAATTTGTTTAGCATTTATTCTTTCTTTCTTTCTTTCTTTCTTTCTTTCTTTCTTTCTTTCTTTCTTTCTTTCTTTCTTTCTTTCTTTCTTTCTTTCTTTCTTTCTTTCTTTCTTTCTTTCTTTCTTTCTTTCTTTATTATTTATTTATTGTACTATATGTTATAGTACCACCCCTCTTCTTTTTTGTTGTGATAGCGAATAAAATAGTTATCCCAATTTAGAATTCTCCAATAGTTTATACTTGTGTTTTTAATATGTACTTCTTGGAATGATATTATGTCCAATTTTAATCTTTGTAATTTTATAAATATTTCCTTCTTTTTCATAAGGGAGTTCAGTTCATTTATATTGACTGATAGCATCTTTGTTTCTTCCTGCATTGTTTTACTTATATATAGGTTTTATATTCTTGGATACTCTTATTTCTCTGGGTTCTTCTGCTGTTGTTCCTTCTCGCTTTGCCCGCTCTATTTTCTCCTTCTTACTCTCATCTTGTTGTAGCTATTTCTCTTCCATCATTGGTATTTCTTGGTCTTTATGCACTGTTTCTCCTCTCATTTCCTGTTCCTCTTCCATGTTGAAATGACAATCATAAAATTCCATTGCTTTATCCAGAGAATCTAGTCTGTATCTTTTTTCCTGCCAGGTAACTAAAATCCCTTCAGGTATCAACCATCTAAAATTTACATTGTATTTGATCAACACTGTGGTCAGGAAGTGATATTGTGTTTGAAGGTCCCTTACTCTCCTGGGAACCTGTTTCAAGACTACCAATTGCTTCCCCTTGTATTGCAATGGTTCATCTCTTGCCTTGTTGAGTATCTCGTCTCTTATCGATTTTTTAACATGTACCTCTCTTGGAAATTTATGTCTTCTTGCATAAAGAAGTGTGTATTCTAAAATTTTCATCAATTTCCATTTCCTGCTTGTCTATTTCTTAATGCCTTCGCCAGCAGTTCTTCCATTATCTCTGGCAGGTCCTCCCCCTTCTCTTCTATATTCTGGAATCTCAAATAACGAGCAGCCTTTTCTGTTTCCAACGTTATCACAGTGTTTTCTAACTCTTTATTTGCTTATGTCAGTTTGTAATTTATGTCATCCACACTTTTTCTCTACTTGTTCTGATTTTCCCTCCATTTTCTGGATCCTTTGCTCATTTTTAGTTATCATTTGTTGGAAATTCTCAAGTTTCTCATCCATCTTTTGGATTTTTTTCTTTCATCTCTCCCACATCATTTCTCACTTCTCCTATATCATTCCTTATCTCACTGTAGTTTTTTGTCATGGACTCCTGTAATGCCTGGAGCATCACCAATACCTCTTTTTGAGAAGTATTTGCTTTCTCCAACTGCAACATATTCTCAATTGACCTCTGATTGGATGGACTTCAAAAAGCTGATGACGGTGTGGAAGATGCCTTCTTCTCTATTCTAGTTATGTTTGAAGTTGACATCTCAACAATAGTGTTAATTTCTTCTTTCCTTCTTCCCCTATTTGTAAGCTAACAATGGTTATTTTCCTTATTCCTACTAACAACCCAAAATCAACCAACCAGAAACTAGTCCCCTGTGGTACCTCAACGCTTCAATATCCCATGTATCCAGTAGAGATAACTTACATATCAAAAGAAGAAAACCATATACAACTTCAGCTTCCTCCAATTCAGATGTAATCAGTCTTCTATATTATGTCCAATATTTTTGCCCATGCTATCATACAGCCTTTTACTATTTCCTCTTCCAATACAACTTTTAATAGGTAATTGTACATCCTTGTTATGAATTTCTCTTTGGGGACTATTAAGATTTTATCTAATTGTTGCAGCTCAGTATGAATTCCAAATTCTTCTACATCAGTGATGGGATTCAAATTTTTTTACTACAGGTTCTGTGGGCGTAACTTGGTGGGTGCGGCAGGAGAAGGATACTGTAAAATCTTGTCAGAGGTAGTATTTGCCGTTCTCTGAACTACTCAAAATTTCCACTATTGGTTCTCCAGAACTGGTCAGAACCTGCTGAGTACCACCTCTGTTCTACATCTTTTTTGTATCTGTTTTGTAACTGAAGATAAGGCCACTAGTGTGATTACATCTTGCTCTTTTAATTCCTGATTTGTTTTTAATTTTCCCAGGGGTCTCCTCTTATAGGCATATTTGGCAATTAGATGGTTCAAGACAAAGCAGTTGTCAATAGTGGATCAGCTTTGTCTAAAACCTGCTTGTTCTTCTGCAAAGATATGATTTTCCTTTACCCAGATTTCAATTCTATTTAAAAGGAACCTAGCATTTATTTTTGCTATAATGTCAATTAGACTGATGGGCCTGTAGTTTCTAGGATCCTTTTTATTTCCTTTTTTATATATGGTGACAACTATTGCCATCTTCCATCCATCTGGTATATGGCAGGTGTTATTTATATGTGTAAAACGTCCTGCCAATACTAGACCCCACCAATTGGAAAATTTCTTAAATATTTCTGCTGGTAAGAAATCCTCACCTGAGGTTTTATTGCTCTTTGAGCTTTTAATGATCTCTTTAAGCTTGTATCTCCTTTTCCAAGACTGGTGGCCAATGAGGAGGAGTTCTAGGGTTTGCTGAATCACTGCTTAAAGTTAGTTTTTCTACAGGCTCCATGGAAGCAAACAAACACTGATAATAATTCTCACAATCCTCAGCAGAGAGTGGTATATCAAATGCAAATCTCTATTCTTTTAGGACATCTGCTACAGAGTGCCAAAATATTACTGAGTTATGACTTTTGGCAGCCAACTCAAGTTCTGACCAGATTAAAAATTTTCTTTAATGTTATAATTTTTAATATTCACTTCTTGTGTGCAACATCTCCGCTTGTATATGAGCAGTAGGATTCCTCTGGGCAAGCCTCAATTGACCTTTTGAAAAGAATCTTCAATTTCTTTTTCAGCTGCTGGCATTCAGGATCAAACCAATGGGGTCTACCCACTCAGGCTTTTTTTGTACAGATGTAGTTGTTAGGTGTTTCTTCAAAATATTACAGAGATTGGAGAATGTGTCGGAAGTCTGACAACCAGTCAGTAGTAGAGGACTGGATTGTTCTAGTCCAGTTGGTAGCATTCTCTGCTTTAAGGTAGTCTGATATTGCCTTAGTATCAACTTTGGTTCAAATTAATCTTTTATTTTGGATCATCTCTACCTTTTTGGTGAGCCATCTGTCAGCCATGTTATATGATCTTAAATCTGAGTGGCCTCGCAATGCCATGCTTACAGGCTGATGATCACTATCACTACTAAAGTGTACCGTAACCTCCAAGAAGAGGTCGACTTTGTCTCTAGACACACAAGATATCCAGCACACTGCTTGAATGGGCCAAGTGATATGTGTAAGGATTCTGTTAAGAGTTTGCAGCAGAAGTTCAAGTCCAGAAAACACACAGATGACTGACTCAGCAGAATCATTAACTTCTTTATAAACATAATAATAGGAGTAAAGCTTACAATACCATTTGTAGAGTCTTTCAACATAACATAAGCAAAAATACAAGCTGCAGTAGCTCAGAGCAGAACTCAGTTTCAGCAAGCAAGCAAGTTAGTTTCAGTTTCAATTCTCAGCAAAGCACATCGAGGCAAACCACACCCAGTCTGTCAGGTCCCGTTGGCTGGTCTGTTTGTCATGCTTACTCACTTGCTGACTTTATTAACCATGTCTCTGCTAGTTAATGAATATACTCTGACAGATACATATAATTCTCATCCTTACCTCCTTACCTCCCAGGACTTTGAGATTACCTTTAAAAATTAAGGAGATTAGGAGAAGACCAGCAGCATTACTTTTGCGGTCTCTCAAGAGCCACTGATGATGATTATAAATTTACTCCCCGGGAGGAGACCAGTTGATTTCACTGCGAGAATGGCTGAGAAATAGTGTGCTGTGCTGAGTCCCATGAAATATAACCACTGTCGGGAGACCCTTCGGGTTCATACCTGCCTTGGAGGGGTGGTGAAGGAAGGAGAGACACTTCATTGACCATGAGGAAATTAGGTCCAAAGCAAGCTCTCCCGGAACAACAGCAGGAATGATGGCCATTTTTGGGCTGTCATGAAGCAGGGACGATTGGGACCATAAGAATTGTGCTGGAGCGGTGAATGGACAGAGTATTGAAACTGGGTGAGTAATTTACCAACTTTTACCCTAAAGATTGGAAATAACAACAAGATGTTAATATCTTGTTGTTACTTCCAAACTTTAGGGTAAAAGTTGGTAAATTTCTCTTTTAATAAATAACTCCTAAGCTTAACATAGCGGCGGATAGATGCATGGAGGAAAGTAACATGGAAAACAAAGAGGCAAAAGAAGCTTAAGATAAACTAATAAAACACAGAAAGCTGGCGAAAAGCCTAAACAACTTGAAAAACGATTTTCAAGATAATTTATTTGGACTATTTGTATTTTTAAACCCTTTGGATTTGATTGGAATTCAGCTGTCTTTGACAGACTATTTAACATTGGATTTGGGCTAAGAGAGCCATCTGCTGGAGGAAGAGAAATGCTACAGCACTTAGCTGCAGTTTTTTAGAGAAAATTATCTCATTACACACAAAGCTGAATACACAAAATAGAAGCAACAATATCTGGAGGACGGATTGACCTTGACTTTATTGTTGACGACTTGGACAATTTGGAAATATTTACTGAGCTTTTTTTCCCTTTCTTGCCCTTTGGAAGATTTATAAAAGGAACTAACTTGCAAATAATTAAACTCAATTAAATTTGGCTATTGGATTAATCGAGTAGTTTAATTTGGACTTGGACTATTGGACTTAATTTGGACACAATTTGGACTTGGACTTTTAATGTTATTTAATAGAACAGCCTACGATATAAAAGAAGAAAAGTGTTGGAAGAGAAAAGAAGGACAGATAAATAAGACTTTAAAATTTGGATAATTGGCAGATATATAACTGGGGAAATATAAACTGTAAATCATAAAATAAGAGGTTTTATAAAATGGATTTCCAGGAAATAATAGAGTTTTATGGAGAAATATTGATTATATTAAAAGATATGCATGAATTTTGGAAAAGCAATAAGAAGACAAAGGGATTGTTTAAAGATACAGAAATAAAGGTATTCAACAATTGGAAAAATATGACACTCAAGAAACTGGTGAAAAAAGAAATAAAGAACACGATCATATTAAGTAAGTAGATATTTATGATCTTGTTTGGTACTGGATTATACCATTTGGGACCCTTCGGTGCTCCCTTTTATAAAAAGGGGAACACTGTAAGGTGTAGAACATAGCTTAAAAGACTAACCTGGAGCTGTCAAACTCCTGGCCTGCAGGCCAGAAGCGTCACATGCTGGCCACCCCCCATGCCCGGTTTAGTGAAGGGAAAAAAGTCCCAATACGTCACATGATGCCACCATGACGATGTGAGTTTGACACCCCTGGACTAACCACTTACATCTATATTTGTAATGTAAATTGTTTTTGCCTTATTTTCTTGTTAGTGAATAAATTGTATGTCTCACTTTTATCATCTTAGAAAGTGTGAGTGCTTTGGCCATGTAAATCTCATTTATTAGGATTCACATTTTCAACCCCTATTATACTTGCAATTTGACTCTGGAATGTAAAAATTGGTCTGCTAATAATAAACTAATAAAACATTCAAAGTAATCAAATACTTTCTTTTGTGACTCAAGTGGAGGATTATAGATTCAAAGAACTTTTTTCCTTTTTCAAAATTTTGCACTGTTGATGAACAGCTGTTTATAATAGCAAAGCCTATTAACAATTGAAGAGTGCTAGCAGCATTTTATTATAGTGGTAATCACATCTTAATGAGTTGCAAGGTGGCATTGGAAACACAGATGAATCATTGTGTTATTTTCTGTAAGAGAGAAATTATGAACTGTTTTAATTTCCTGGAAATCAACATTTTGTTTCAGAAGGTGAGTTGCATAACCTTTATTTAACTGAACAGCTCTAATATTGAACAACAGTTTAGCCCAATTTGCAGCAAATTATGCCAACAGCATTCTTCACTGTATTATGATTTAATGTGCATTGATTTTGAAAGATATGCCTTTTCTTCTAATTACAATACTTATACATTTATATCCTACCTTTATCCAAACAACTAGAATTCTGTGACTATGTTGATAAAACAATATATTATTTTGTATGGGCAAAGAAAGCTAATCTTGGCTATTCTGTCTGTCAGTGTAGTTCTCTATAAAACGTGCCAGGCATTATCTCAAAGAATTCTGTCTTCCTTTCTGTGTGCTGTTTCTCCTCTTTAAAATTGTGGGCAAAGTTTCAGCAGAGCTTCCCTGCACAACGTTTTTAGGAGAATAGAATGCATCATATTCCATTTCAGAAGTTATTTTTATATTTCAAAATCAGTGTAATAGTTGATTGTAATATGTTTGCATCATTTCCTCTAAGGCAGAATATTAGTCATATAATTGTGATAACACTTCACCCTCCATTCTTATACATTTTAACAGGGACCATGAACTTGAATAGAAAAGGCTGTGTTGTAGTGTGCAGAACATCCATACAACACTTGCCTGTAATTTCTTAGAGCAGCTGCATATTTCTTAAGGATTATGTATCCACCCTATGCAACCCTGGGAAAAGACAGGTTTGTTTGAGGAATTGTTAAGACAATGCACAAAGTTGTCATGCATTTTGTTTTTTACTCAGCTGATCTCCATTAAGCATTTAGTATAATATGTGAAGGGTCAATCTCAAAAATCAAGTTCCCACCAGTTTCTGTCTCATCTTCCTTTTTAAAAAAGATTTAAACATTTTATTAGATTATAAAATAAAATACAAAAATACAAAAGCAAATAATAAGACACAGTGGAAAGAAAAGGGGAAAGACAAGTGAGGAGAGGAGGAAGAAACTCTCTCTGTTGCAATAAAATAAAGCATTAACATCAAACCTCAACTTTTTACTTTTCCATAATAATATAAACCAGCAATTTCTATAACAACAAATCAATCTAATCAGTAAAGCCCAAAATCAAAGTTTTATTTTTTTCTACCACGAAGTCTAGAAGGTCTCCATGTAGCAAAAAAAGTACTTATACTCTTTTCTTCAAGCAAAACAGTTGATTTAGCCAGAGGTAGGATTCAGTTTTTTTAACAAGCGGTTCTGTGGGCATGGCTTAGTTGGTGGATGTGGCTTGGTGGTTATGTGACTGGGTGGGCGTGGCCAACTCGACATCACTCAGGTCAAGGGGCGCTTCTCGCCTGGCCTCTCATGACAGTAGGGATGCTGCAACGGTCATAAGTGTGAAAAATGGTCATAAGTCATTTTTTTCATTGCCCTTATAACTTTGAATGGTCACTAAATGAACTGTTGTAAGTCAAGGATTACCTGTACAAAAATACAAAAAGCTTCTTTGCTTGCAAAAGGCTGCCGTAAATACCAATCATTAGATTAAAAATACCTGCAAGCCAGAATTACAAATCAGGTAGGGTGCCAAAGCACCTTGAGGAATGAAAATAGTTAAAATGCAATGATAACTATCAATTAGCCAACTTTGCTCATAAAGTGAAATCCTTTATCAGAGAGGTCATTTAAGCTCTCCAGAAAAAGCATACCCAGGAAAAGCAATCCTTAGATCCATTTGCACCACTTAAAAATACCAGCTGGTCTCATTCACCTCAGAAGATATCCTAAGGAAATCATCCAGATTTAAGGAAAGGTCACATGCCCCCCCAGAAAGGCAGTAAAAAAAATCAGTGCCAAGCTTGTATCCTGCCAGATAATACTAAAGCAGTGAGGAAGACCCCCTCCCCAGATAGAAAAAGAAACCATGAGGCAAGAAAAAATTCAAACACAATACAAATAATTTAATCACAACAGTTGCTTGTTGAAGCTGAATAGGGAAAATTATCCCATCAATAAAAACAGAATTAAATGTCACTAAGCACAGAATTAACCCTCACCAAAAACCAATTTTAGACCAAAACTCAGAAAGAATATGTAAACTCACGATTAAATGTCAATCTTTCTAGCTAGCCAAGAAGCCTTGCTGAATGTCAATCATCTTGGTTCCCTGTAACTAAAAGCTTTGCTTCATTATTCAATTATTTCTTCAAAGTGCTGATTGTCCAGGGAAGTAGTTCCTTCCAACAGCAGTGTAAAAATCTTAAAACAACCTTTCCCCTTTAAGAAAGCCAAGCTCCAAAAGCTCCGGAGGCAGTAAGTCTAGGCTGTCTGCCAAAAATGTTATAAGAGTGGAAAAAAACAAAAGGAGATTGTTTCTAACTACCAGTTCTCCAAACTGCTTAGAAAGTTAACAAGGGGTTCTATAGAACTGGATAGAACCAGTAGAATCCCACCCCTGGATTTAGCCATCTCTGCCAACTCCATCAAGTTCTGTTGCCATTCGTCCATGGTGGGAATTGAAGTGTCCTTCCATTTTTGTGCATGCATTAGTCTTGCTGCCATCAACACATATAAAATCAAAGTTACAAGTCTTTTTTCCATTAAACACAAAAGAAAAGTTTCTGGTTTCATCTTTATCTTCATTTTAAGAATTTTCTGTATTAAAATATGAATCTTACTCCAAAATTTCTTAGCTTTATTACATGAAATTAATAATATAAATTTTATTTAATAACACGTCATAACCAATCTATAAATATATTCCATTGATCTAATACTGTATATTGCTCCAATTGTATTTAGCTACTTTCAACTCAGTATTTACATTAGCATTCCTTAATTCAAATCTATTTAGTTTAATATACACTTTCTCTTAACCAACAAAAATAGAACAAGATTTATGCCCTACCCCCCCCCAACATAGGTTTTACACTTAACATTTGAACAGCAAGGCACTGGTATGTACACTCTTGACCGCACAGCACACCCCAAATGTTGTTCTTTGTGACTTTTTTTAACCTTTCAAATAAAATTCTGCCAAACACTTGCCCGACATTTAAACATCCCTGTATATTTTTTCATTTAAACTTGTTTTTTTTTCTTTGCTTATGATAACCATACCAGTTTTCTTCTAATCAGCAGACTTCAAACGTACATTAAACAAATTACACAACAATCCATAAGCCATCCACATCCATACTTTTAACATTTTTCCAGTTGCATCGTGTATAACATTTTTCAATGTTCTTTTACTTTACTTTAATCATTCCTTGCTCTCTTTGATTATATTCTTTACAGCTTTTTCTCTATATGCAAGTTACATAACATCTTTCATCCTCATATTTTGTAGCTGTTTATCTCCTTCTATATCTTTTTTAAATTCGGTCTCTTCACTTCATTCCCTCAAGCAGTTCTTTCTATAGTTCCATTAGCATGATTGTACACACTTCTCTTTTCAATCTTTTCCAAGTATCTTGGGATGCCATTTTGTACACGACATGCTTGCCTTTCCTTCCGTTTCTCTCCTGTTTCTTTTCTTTCTTTCATTTCATACTATTTTTTTTCCAAGACCTCTTCTTGACACTACCAAAATTGTCTTATAATCAGAACCTCTCATCACCTCTTCATCATTCAGTATTTGTTTTAGTCTTTTATCATAAACAATCAAATCAACTATGCTAAACAGTTTCTTTATAATCTAAATAGATTATATAATTTTTATAATCTAAATAGATTCCTTCCTTTAGTATATGTGGGCAGGGATAAGTTTATTATATGTTTTAAAACAACATTCAAAGTTCAACATAGACATTTTTTTCTAAGACATATGAAAAATATGGGAAATTGTTGTCACTTATAGTACTCAATCAGCACTTGCCTTTAATGTTGCTTGGGCCTCTTGGCAGCCTCTCAGACCCGTTTTCTTGTTTTTTCATAAATTTTGGAGAACCAAAACCAGAACCAACCAGAATGAATGAGTGCCACCACAGTGAAATAGAGACATGAAGCCAACTGCAGTAAAGGAAGTCCCTTTACTTACAGGTCAGAAGTGAAGTGACACAGCAATCGCTTCTGGGACAGCTGAGAAAGTGACCTGGAGACTAGATGGGTTTTTATATGATTTGGGGGCTTTGTGATTTAAATGTTCAGGTTCATTGCGAAATGAACTTTAATTTGTATAAGAGCGTGTCTTTTAATATTCTAAGTGTTTTTGCCTGACTCCTATTGTGGCTGAGAGTTTGTGCCCTATCCTTGGATCTGGGTGGGGAATGTAGATTTTAGGTTTCTTTGTCTCTGCTTTTAATCTGATCAGTCCCATTAAACTTAGAGAGCTTTCCAATGGTATATAAATAACAAAATAAATAAATGGTGAAGAGATGTGAATAGTTTTACTTCAGGGAAGCCTTTTCTCTTATGGTGGGTGGGGGTCGGGGTGGGGGTGAAGCCAGCATTTCTTTCAGTGGTGGGATTCAAATTTTTTTACTACCGGTTCTGTGGGCGTGGCTTGATGGGCGTGGCAGGGGAAGGAGACTGTAAAATCTCCAGTCAGAGGTGGAATTTGCCGGTTCTCTGAACTACTCAAAATTTCCACTACCGGTTCTCCAAAACTGGTCAGAATCTGCTGAATACCATCTCTGATTTCTTTGCTTATATGGGGGCTTTCTTATATTAAAAGGTGGTGGGGATTCTTCCTACACAACAAGAACCCTTGGATGCTTTTGGAAGCCATGGCTCTTACTATAAGAGGCAACTCTTACAGCAGAGTAATCGTCAGAAAAATCCTATTAAAACTGCTGATCAGAGTTACTTTAATTGATGGCAGGTTTCTACTGACTACTATTTAACATTAGTTTGAATGTGTTTGGTTAATGCTGAACACAGCCACATCCCTACTTTTAAGAGGGTGTGCACATTTATGCAATTATGTTATTATATATTTTTTAATTTTTCCACCAAGAGATTTCAGCTTGTTTTTCAATTGAATTCTACAGGTTATAAGTTTTATTAAAGATGAACAGAATTCTAAAGTGATTTATCTTGGTCTGATTTTTTTAAAATCTCAAAAGCCTGGCATTTTAATAGTGTAAACTGTTAGAGTTTGTAACAGTTGTGTGTAAAGTTTTTATATCCACTGTAATTGTTGCTTGATGTATATAGATTTTGTATTTTTAATTAATTATATATCTCTATTTGTGATAACATATACTTCTTAGAAATAAATGAATTATCATAATAAAATAGGCCTGGGAAATAGAAAGAGCTTTTTTTGCCCTTATGTAGTAAAAGGAAGAGATTTAGTGGTAACCAATACAAAAATAGCCAATAATGGGACCCTTGTCAGTCAATAGCTGATTTACCACCAGCTTATCAGGTACTTGGGAACCAAGGGAAACAATAGCCAATGACTTAATAGCTTGCCATCAACACCCCAGTCAATAAATAAAAAGCCACACACAACCAGGCACCACATAAAACCTATGCATAGAATAGCCCAAAGTACACATTCTGGTAGACAGAAATTCCTTGAGAATGCTGACTCATATTTAGCTGGTTGTCACAAGTCTGAAAGCTCAGAAGACTAACCTCTGGTCCTGGTGATTGATCAGATTGGATCTGGTAAGCAATAGATTTACATTGAATAGCTAAATGCCATTTCTAAGTTATCAATATTATGCCTTTTTTGTTATTAAAGATTATTGTCAGATGTAATAGATGCTGTCTAGAAAACAGACAAGAGAAGCATCAAGGGCTTAATGGTCAGAGGAAGAAATTTAGGAAGAGCCTGCCCTAATTGATCAGATGGTTAAAAGTGATGGTAGAAAGTGTATAGTTTCTGTTCATGTAGCCTTATGATAAATTAGCATTAGCTCATTGTTTTTCCTGTCTGTTTATTCAGGAGAGCTGACCAAAAAAATCAAATGG
Organism: Bungarus multicinctus; assembly: GCA_023653725.1. Taxonomy (NCBI): domain Eukaryota; kingdom Metazoa; phylum Chordata; class Lepidosauria; order Squamata; family Elapidae; genus Bungarus; species Bungarus multicinctus. Next base: position 74,463,218 of record CM042849.1, read on the forward strand.
TACCTTTGTTATTTTTGGCTTCTGTGTGAATATTGATTTTCAAAATCACTGATGATGTTCTTTTAATACTGCAGTGTACAGACTCAAATTCAAATGTGAGGAAAAGAACAAACACCATAGTACAACCAGATTTGGAGACTGCCAAAAGAATTGACCCAGGAAACAATTCATTGCCTTCTTCTACATTAACTCAGGGGCCCTTGGACATTATGCCCCGATCGCCTTCAGCTTCAAGTCCAAACCCATTCAGCCGAATTAATATATCAGAAACACTGGCTTCTGCAAGACCAACTCCTTCAGCTCCTCCATCCACCCCAATTTTAACTGGTTACATTGCCCAGCAGGATACCATGGAATCCCTGTCCATTCATCATTTACTTGGATCTAGACTGGAAGAGATTCAGACTACCACAAATGCTTTGGGAGTACACACAAAATCCCTGTGCCTAAGTTCTCCTGCTCCATCAGCCTGCAGCTCTGGCACCAGTAAGATAGACAAATATGCACGCATTTTGTTTCCTGTCACTTTTGGAGCATTTAACATGGTCTACTGGGTGGTTTATCTTTCCAAGGACACCATGGAAAAAACAAAAAATCTAGTGTAATCCTGCTGCTGTGTAGTAACTTCTTTCCCCCCTGCAGTTTATTCTAAACATGTATGGATGCAGAGTTTCTTCTTTTAAAAGTATTTTTTAAGGAGTCTTAACACTGATTTTATAAACAAAAGCTCTGTGGTCATTTTCCCATGGTGAAGGGAAGGTATTCTTAGATTATTTTAACTCAGCAAAACTTGGGGAGGCCATAAATAGTGTCTTCCAGGCTCTCTACAAAGGGCATTTTGTATGAACAAACTACATTGGGCCATTGGGAAGAACAGAAGTGGAATATTAAAATCAACAGCAGATGCATGCAGATGTATGGGAAATGCTCTGTTTTTTTCTAAATTTGTATATTGATAAGTAGATATCTATATTTTCATTATTTAATTTTGCCACTCCAGTGTGAGTTGTGGTATATGTCACTTGGATGCTCACCCAAAACTTTGTTAGTACAGGCCTTCCTTTAACAAATATATTGGTAGCACAATCTCATACCTATCAGCCCAAAAGCAAGCCTCCCTTAGAGCCAATGAGTTTATTTCCCACTAGATAAATAGAGTACTGTGTCAGAATGATGACTAATTATGTGCTGTCAAGTTGTTTTTGATTCCTAGCATTTTCTCCATGAATTGTGTCAAAGAAGAAACAAAAGAATCTTAAGTGATTGTATAAGCACAAAGAATATGAATGTAATTATAAACTTAATATATAGGGATCTTTTGGAATGAAAAGAGTGATCCAAAGAATGTGGTAGATACGTTTTATTAAATTGTTTATGCCCATGAACCGGTTTTTTTTAAAGAGGTGGAAAACTATGCAAACCATCATTTGTTAATAGATGCTGAATATGATTTAGTCAAATATTTGGAGAACATATTCAATAAAAGAATTTAAACTTGAGATGTAAAAATGCTTAACTAGGATGAAACTAAACCTTCTTTTATTGAATGGACTCACCTGGGGACTTTACTAAGTAGATAGGACTACATTAAGAACTTTTTAAGTGTATAAGCTGCCAGCCAATGGAACAAAACACTATGTAATATAATGAGTTCTCCTTAAAGTCTTAAGCCAGAAGCTGGATAGTCATCTGCCAGAGAAACTGTAGAACAGGAATGTGAAACTCACGGCATCTTGTTGTCATGTGATGTATCACAACTTTGTTCCCCTTCACTAAACCAGGGATGAGGGTGGCCAGCATGTGACGCATCTGGCCTGTGGACCACGAGTTTGACATCCCTGCTATAGAGGATCTGTCACTGAGCAGTGACTTGGAGTAGATGGTCTATAATGTATATTCCAACCCTATGATTCAAGTCCTTTATATAGGCTTTGAAATACTTGCATTATACCTCCCCAGCCCAATGCTCCTCAGATCACAGAATCAAATGTGAGTTGAAAACTGGTTTGGGAACATCTGCTCCAGCCCTTGTTGTATTCCCACAATCCCCAGTCTATAGACAAGAGGTTGTATAGAAGTTGAAAATTGGAGGACTCAGACTGGAGAGGACCAAACGAAAGTAATGTATTTAGACTTCCTTTTGTTTTTAGTTTGCAATTGCCAACATAATAGATGCTTCTCTTGCTTGCCATGTTTCTATTGTGGTTTAGCCTGAATATAAAAATGGTGAGATCCCTGTTGTAAACTAAGTAGCCTTAGGTACACTTTAATGTAAAATCAGTTGATATGTTAACCATTGTTGTGTTGGACTTGCTTCTTGTAGTTCTTTATCAAGACACACTGCAAACATAACATTTTCTATGCAGAGATTACTGCAGTAATCTATGCAGATTATTGGTCTGCAGTAATCAAAATCTGGGACTAAATAATTGTGATAAAAACATATGAGTAGGTAGTAGAAGCTCCATTGTTTCCAGGCATTAAAAAAAAATCCTGGAGTTTTTCTACCCATCTCTAACATCAATCAAATGGTGGAAAATAAAAGGCCTTTGCCAAATGACATCTGCACAGTTTGTCTCTGTATCACTATTTGTCACCACCAAGTGGGAAATTTAAAAAAAGTCAAAACCTAAAAAGACCAGACATATGTTCCTACTCCCTCACAAAATAGAAATTCATGAATCTATTCCAGACATTTGCCCTCCTTGCATCACAACCATATTTGCTGCATCTTTTTTTTTCTTTCTTTTCTTCATTCTTTCTCTTTTTCTTTCTTTCTTTCTCAGAGAGACAAAGACAGAAAATTCAAGGTGGTCTCCAGTCACCAACAGTTTGTCTACCCCATATGAAGAACAGGGCTTATTTAGTAATATAAGAGGAAAGCTACTACCGTGTTTCTCCCAAAACAATACCCACCCAGAAAATAAGCCCTAGCCTGATCTGCGCAGCTGCCTGGCTCACGGGAGGCTTGCGTGGCGGCACTGGCAGCAGGTGGAGGCAGAGACATGGGGGAGGCAAGTAATCCTGATGCCCCATGTGGGCACCTGCCCCGGTGTGGCTGGAATAGAGAGAGACAAATGGGAAGGAGTAGGCAATGTGTTGGGATCGCCTGCCACCTCCCTGTGCCTCCGCCTCCATCTGGCTCTGCAGAGCATTTTTCACCCAGAGGGAGACAAAGTTTCATCTGCTTGCAAATGAAATAGAGCTAGGGTAGGTGGCCACAAAATAAGACATCCCCCAAAATAAGACCTAATAGGTCTTTTGGTCCAAAAAACCCCATAAAACCCGGTCTTACTTTTCGGGAAACATGGTACAGTGAAGTCAGGGGATCTCTTCAAAGACATTATAATAATACACTCACACTCACTGGTGCAAATATTTTAGATACAAATGTGAGTAATTCTAACAAAATGTCTTTGGACTAGTCCTGCTGGACTCCTGCAGACAGTCGGCATTTTTCCTTGATCTTTACTTTAAAAAGGGAAAAATAGGAAAGCAACCCTGCCATGTTTGGTTTGCAGGAAAAAAAAAATTTCCTCCTGTTTCTGCTTGCTGCATCTTTTCTGTCCTTTAATGTTTCTCATGTCCTGGGCTAGGAGTTCCCTCAGAATATTGTTAAATCAAGATGGCATCTGCAATGGTCTGATCAGAGCTCTACCTGGTTCTTATATGTGTTCCATGCATGACATATATAAACCAGACTGGAATATTATTCACACATCATATCTAATTATACCATTGCAGATCTCATCTGGAGTTTTATGGACATACACTGTGCATATTCCTGCTATGGACTTAATGTTTCATTAATTGATTTTCATTGAATGTTGTATTTCTTGTTTCTTTATATTCTGCCATAAAATATGGACTTAATTACAGTTTAATTCCAATAAAACATGAAAAGGAAAATATTGGTAGATATTCTTCCATGCAAACAAAAAGTGCATATGACTAGTGTCTATCATGCTACTAAAACTGGCATCAAAAGGCAGGTCCATATGTTGCCCGAACATTATGCATAGATGAACGCATAGATGTACACATCTCCTTTACAAAGAGTTTACCAGTTCTTAATTCAACTTTCATGCACAAATAGACACATATATGTTTGTTTACATATGTCAAAGAAAACACATTCATGTTATTTATGTCTTCCATTGAGGATTCAAGAAACTCTAAAAACAAATGAAAAGGGTTTTGATCATACTTTTAAAGAGACGTGGGTCCATTGGATATTAATATTAATTAATTGCTATTAATAAATAATAAAATAAATATAATCCAGTGCAATTTAAGTAAACAATTACTTCTTCGAGCACCAGTTAATTTTGATGGAAGAAAATGATTCTTCTGGTAAATTGCCCTAGGTACTTTTCAAAATGTATGAAATATAGATTCAGAAAATACCTCATTGAAATTATTGACATGAAGATATCAAGAGCAGAAAGACATTGGATTGATATATTTTATAATTATAATTGAAACCATGATGGCAGTTAACATTTTTGTAGAAATTGGTTGATCTTCCAAACAATCAGCAAAGATAGAAAATTTTAATGAGCCATTTTCATATTTTGTCTTCTTAGGTTTTTTAACAATAATTCCCTAGTGGCTTTCATACATTTGCAGTCCAGATGGACTTACAAGCTTGGCATCTGTGACCATTTTTTCTCATACTGATGAAAGGAATAAAAGTTACCAAAATAGTAAATAGATATATATCGTGTGAATTATTGTGTTAATCAGAGCTTCTTCTTGGATTAAATCTGACAGTTTTTTGTTGAAATCACCCTCTTTTCCTACTTATCTTTATATGATTCACAATTTGTAAAGTTATAATTGTCGCAGTCAGGAAACTGATTTTTTATGATATAATTTAAGATATGCTGGAAACATATAAAAGGATATCCTGTAGGTAACTGAAAACCTCTTGAGATGACACAATTATTTTGAGGTTTTTTTTTTCACTTGAGGTCCTCTTGATTTGAATCATTCTGTTATATGAAGAGTTTAATAGCACATCAGGTCAGAGATGGGATTCAGTTGGTTCAGACTGGTTCAAGTGAACCGGTTGTTAAGATTCTGTGCAGTTTGGCAAACTGGCAAATCCCACCACTGGCTGCCCACGTAAGTGAGTAGCACACCAGGGCCATAGATGGTGTTGGTTCCTGCACCCAGCCAATTCTCATTCCATGGCCAGCCTTACTGTTTGAAGGCTGAACAAAGCCTTCAACTGAGCAAGGAAGCACTGCGGGGACAGATCCTTCATGCCCACATCCAGCCCTCCAGAGTTTGCTGCGCCGGGGCAGAAATGAGACCCTGTCCCACGGAGCCTGTTGCCACTTGGGCGGGGAGGATGATGAGGAAAAGTAGAACAATGAGGCTTTGTGCTGGCTGGCTAGGCAGGGTGCAGGTCAGGCAATGCTGGCTGGCTGGTTGGGGAGTGGGCAATTATTAGGCGGCGGCTGCTGCTTCTGTGGAGACAAAGAGGAGAAAAACAGCTCCTGCCCCCTTCGCCCACTGCTGCCGCTTAAATACTCCAACTAAAGTTGGGATTGCATGCTCTCTTTCTCATACAAACACACACACAAACACATACACACACACAGTTTGGAGAGCCCTCCTCCTTCTTTTCTCCTTCATTTCTCAGATGGCTCCTGCTACCCGTGCCGCTGCCAGAAACTTGACTGAAAATCGCCCTCTCTCCCATACACACACACAAACAGAGAGACTTTGGAGAGCCCCCTCCTCTCTCTCTCTCTCTGCAGTGGCAGTCAAACCCCCACCTCCCTGTCCCAATCCAGTGTAGCACAGACAACCCAATGGAGGCGGAAAATGGGGCATTTCTATCAGCCCTTCTCTTCCTCCCAAGCCTCCTTTTGCCAGCATGCGTCAGGCAAGTTCGGCAGTCAGTCACGATCTTTAGATTGATTGTTATTTTGTCAGCCCAAGCGGGGGGAAGGAAATTGCCCTGTCCCTACAGTATCAGCCTGCCCATGCCACCCCGCCTTGCCGTGAGTTACATCAAGTTGGCCATGCCAATTCAGTCACATGATCCCCCCAGCCACTCCCACCCAAATAGTCACTAGGAAGAACCAGTTGTTAAATTACTTGACTCCCATCAGTGCATCAAGTACAGACCTATGTGAAATCTGGATGTCTGCCTCTATCCTATGTTCCAGGAACTCTATTTTTTTGAAATGTCCAGTTGCATTACTTTGCCTCCATTTTATTTTAGAGAACCTTTATGAAGCAAAAGATAACAAGTTGCAATGGATTATGTATAGCATTAATAAAACCCTTTTCCATTCTGTTACTTTGTAAAATCCCATTACAATATTTTAAAGATGCCAGAGCTCTTTGTGTAGTGTGTACTTAAAGATACTTTTATGGACAACAAAAAGGTTCACTTCCCTAAAAACATAATGATCACTTTTCTGCATAATACATATGGAGGCCTGCATAATGGATAGCCATCCAGTGTATTTAACATCCAGTGTATTAGTGTATAATGGTTATAATAATTGTTCACTGTATAACAGAGGTTCACAGTTGTTTTGGAATATTGAGAGCATGTTGTAGACACCTTCACAAAGTGGTGGATTCAACTAATTAGGAAATGAGCTTTCACCAGAAGCAAATTGGTAAAATGGTTCTTTGTGGTGTTCTAATATTCAAGATATTCTCTAATATTTGGGTTTTTCTTTTATTTCCTAAATACATTTCTGCAATCACATGCTGTTGGAGTCTAAAACTTGTATAGCTAATACAATGATTAAAGAGTGAATTTATCCTTGTGGGTTTATTTTCAGAATGTGAAGAGGATTGCATATTGGAATGCTCCTTAGGATCTAAAAATACCTCTTCTATTGAAGAAGATTTGGAGGAGTTTCTGAGATTCTTTTCAAACATTTTAGCCTAGATGGGCTTGGTTTTTCTTTCTTTAAAATAAAAAAAACTGCTATCTTACAATAAATACATTTATATTGATCAAGGAATTGCATAGAGGTCTCCTAACAGTTGTGTGCTTTCTTAAACAAGCAGCTGGAAGATTGTTGCTATTATTTGAGTTGGGGAAAAATCATTGTTTTATAGTGCTTTTGAATAGTCCAAACATAGATCTCTTTTTTAAAAACTCTATATCCTTTGCTGACTGAACATGTTTGGTTCCCATAAAAATATATGCAAATGCTACATACATGCTTGGAAAATTATTTTCTGTTGTGTTACTTTGTGATGTGTAATTTTACTCACTTTTACAGAATTTTTTTTTGAGAACAGTTTTCACAGCAAATTGCCTGATAGAAAACAAGATTTGCTAAACTCTTAACTTGCCTTGAAAGTCAGATTGTGATTTCAGTCATTTGGAAAGAAACCAATCCCTTACGCATATATTAAATAAGCAGGCATATAGGAATCCCAGGAACAATCCTGGAATGATAATATCTGGCAAGATGGAAAACCAAACAGAAATTGCTTGTATGTTTATGTGTTTGTACAGTCAACCTGACTTCCTAGTGGTCTTCCATCCAACAACTATCAAAATCTTTAGGTAGTACATGTGCACCAGCCAACTGGTCTTCATTTTCTGGCACTCCAGTGTGCCGTTTGCATGCATGCATGGTGTTCCGGTTTTGGTACTTGGTGCCGAAAAGGTTCGCCATCCCTGGTATAGCGTCTCCTGCTTGAGCAGGCAGTTGGATTAGAAGACCTTCAAGGTCCCTTCTAAATCTGTTATTCTGATATTTGATTCTAACATGTTCTCATTTACAGAAAAACACATGATTACAAGTTTCTAATGCCACTTCCCCCTTCTCATCTGAACAATTGCAAAATCTTGAGAATAATCAATCACAATAGAGCTGGAAGGATTGAATTGGACAAATAGCAAGAGCTATAGGAAAGAAATAGGAAACTAATGTTGGCCACATTATATAAAGAGAACTTATATAAAATGTTTTATAGGTGGCACCTCCCTCCAGCGAGGCTGGCAAAAATGCTTTGGAACTTATCATCTAAGTATTGGAAATGTACCAAGTACCAGGCATGTATTATCTTCATACTCTGTGGTCATATTAAGAGCAACTGCGTTCTCTTTGCCGATGATGTAAAGCTATTCAACACCACAGACAATACTGCTACCCTTCAAAAAGACCTTGACTATGTATCATAATGGTCGAACACATGGCAACTTCAAATCTCAACAAATAAATGCTCTGTCCTACATATTGGCAAAAAAATCAGAAAATAAAATATAAGCTGAATAGTGATGATCCAAACTCTGTAAAGGACCTTGGAATACTCATCTCTAATGATCTAAGTGCTAGAGCCCACTGTAACTACATAGCCAAAAAGGCATTAAGAGTTGTTAACCTAATCCTGCATAGCTTTTTCTCCGGTAATATCACACTACTAACTAGAGCATTCAAAACATTTGCTAGACCAATACTCGAATACAACTCATCAGTCTGGAACCCGAACTACATAGCCAAAAAGGCATTAAGAGTTGTTAACCTAATCCTGCATAGCTTTTTCTCTGGTAATATCACACTACTAACTAGAGCATACAAAACATTTGCTAGACCAATACTCGAATACAGCTCATCAGTCTGGAACCCGCATTACGTATTTGATATTAATACAGTTGAGAAAGTCCAGAAATATTTCACAAGAAGAGTTCTCCACTCCTCTACTCGTTGCAGAATACCTTATGCCACCAGACTTGATATTTTAGACCTAGACAACCTAGAATTACACCGCCTCTGGTCTGATCTAAGTATAGTACATAAAATTATATATTGCAATGACCTACCTGTCAATGAATACTTCAGCTTCAACCATAACAGCACAAGAGCTCACAATAGATACAAATTCAAGGTAAACCGCACCAAACTTGATTGCAGGAAATACGACTTCAAAGTGAAAAGTGAAAACACAGAATATTAAAATAAAAGAAAGAAGCATGAAGAAACTACATTGGGACTGTTTGATGATCTTGGCATAAATTTAAAACTTATGGATATTGGTCTATTTGATTAATTTGGGAAAAAAACTTAAAGAATTAATAGAAGTTGATTATTGGCAATAAAAATCAAAGACACTGGTCAAATTGAATTGCTTGGACAAAGAAAATATAAATTGAATTGCTTGGATAAAGAAAATATAAGTGTTTGAAAATGGCATTTTTAATTCTTAGAATTAAAAATGGAATTAAGTAACATTAAAAAATGCTAAATGAAAGAAATGAATCATGCTGTATTACCTAAAATTATTAGAAATGGTGATTCTGGAGAAAGAAGGACAACAAGGAGTGCCAGAATGAGAGGAGCTAATTAAAGAAGAAGAAGTCAGCTTCAACGAACAAAGGGAGCAATGACCATCAAAATGAAGGGGGGAAATGGGAATTAAAACTTGGAGGATTGAGGAGGCAATTAAAAAGGGAAATGTCTTGAAAGCCAAACAAAGAAAAAGGAAACAGCAGAAAAGGGAATTACAGAAGAAAGTCTTAAAGAGGGAGGAGGATGAAAATTGGAATAAGAAAAGGAAGGAAAAATGAAAGGGAAAAGATGTAATAAGAGAAAAAAACCAGAAAATAAGGAGATATGGAAATCGGACAAAAATAATTAGAAATTGTTTAGTCAGGAGACATAGAGACAATGGGTAGATAAAGATCAAAGAAAAGGGATTCTGCAATGTAATGTGTTATAATACATAAGAATGTAGCTTTCAAATGTGAATGAAACTGGTATATTTTTTTCTCTTTAATTGGCTTTTTATTTAAGGATTGTTGTTAATTTATATATGGATAATAAAACAAAGAATATAGTTAAAATGAATTATGAGGATCCTAGCGAAAAGACTAATACAAGTTTCTATAATTAACTGAATAGATCAATATATTTGAAACAACAAATGATTAAGAAAGTAATTGAGGGGAATACCATGCGGAACCTTGCTTAATATATATATACATGTGACATATATAGTTAGGAGATTATTGCTATTAACTAGAATGTGATAATTATATAGGGATTATATTATGATAAATTTTGATTATGGATTAAAGGAAAATAAATTGAGGGATGTATAAGTAAAAAGGGTGGCACACTCTAATTGATACTTAAAGGGGGAATTTTTGGGGAATTATTAGATTTAAGATGGAATTTATGGAATAATGAAATAAAAGTATGTGACAAAATTGCAAATGTGACAGATAAAAGTATAAAGGTATAATGAATTTAGAATTAAAAAATAAGAATGTTAGATTATAGAATAAGATTTGAGAACATTTATAGAAAAAGGAATTAAGATATCTTAATAAATTGAAAATGAATTTAATAAGTGTAAAGACAATAAGAATAATGGATAAAATTTATTGGAAAATGGAAGTAATGATATGATATAGAATTGAATGTGAAAGATAAATATGTACGAAGGCCATGTTTGTGTTGAAGTGTAAACCTGGAACCACGTTGTTCACTGAAAGAGTTGTTTTTAAAATATAAAAATAAAAAAAAATATTACCAAAAAAACCAAAGTTCACCCAGGACCCCTGAGACCTGGCCAACCACCTGATACTGACCAGTTGGAAAACCCCAGGGGACAATGGCAGAAGGAACCGAGGCCAGTGAACTTGAGGTAATTCTGGTGACAGCATCAGAGACCCCACCAGCAACGGGAAAAACCTAGCAGCTGGACATCTGCCTGAAGGTTCACGTGGAGGGAGCTGAGGCACCAGCAGCCTGGGGTGAGCCAGTGGTGACAGAGAGTCCTCATCTGACTGAAGCTGAGGGATGGTGGCAGGCAATGACAATGGCCCTTGAGACCGGAGTCTCAGCAGTATCACTGAACCTCTTGGGATTGCACCTAACGCAGTGGAGAAAGTGAAGAATGACTGAAGAAGTGGGAGGACTGGAGCTATTCAATCATGCTGGTCGGTCAAGAATTGGAGCAGCTCAGGGAAAGGTTTGACAGGCCAAGCTGCCAAGATGCCAGATCATGGCAGGGATGGGAGGCTGAAGGCAAGGCACTCAGCTGCCTAATGGAGCCATACCCTGATCAGAGAAGTCAAAGTCCCACCAGCCTATTCTGACTGACCAGCCCAAAGTTTTGCCCAGAAACTACTTTGAGCCTACCCCAGAAGCCTTGGGTGGAGAAGGGGGCAAGAGAGATGGAGCAGAGGTGGGGAGGCCAGCTCCAATCCCAGCTCAACAGCAGTGGCAGTGGCCAGCCAGCTTCTCCTTGGGCCCCCAAGCCATGCCAGGCCTGCCAACCTCGAGATGCCCCTGAATGGTAGTCTGCCTATTGGCAGTCACCACAGCAGATGATGGAGCCCCCACTATTCAGAGCAACTTTCATTGGGGCGCCTAAACAGTTGGCGTTTGCACACTTAAACTGCTATGCCCATGCCTATCCTAATCAGAGAGCAATGGTCAACACCATAGCTGCAGGTCTGGAAGGAGAGGTCTCCAAATGGGTGACCAACCTCCACAAGGAGAATGATGGGGAGCTAGGGAATGTTGGCATGTTCCTGGAGGAACTGAAGACCATTTTGAGGACATCATGCATGCCCAACAAGCTGAAGGGGAGCTGCAAATGCTGAAACAGAGGGTTGACCAGTGCAAGAATACATCTGTGAGTTCTTCCAGATCGCGGGGAAACTGAGGCACTAATCAGAACGGTTACTGGTCCATTACTTCAAGGCAGGCCTCGACCATGAAGTACCGTAGGCACCTACTGGGAACTACCCAACCAGCAAAACAATTGGTACCAGGCAGCCACTGAATTGGATGCAGAGCTGAGGGAGTGCAGACCCCAGGGAGATGCCAGCCTGAAGTTGCAAAGGGCCCAGAAGAAGCGGTCCACTGATAAATGAGCAGGACCAGCCATCACAGCGGGACCCCTGCGAGGAGTGCCCGGGCACCATTCCAATGCTTCTGATGTGGCCAGCCAAGACATCATGCTGCTGAGTGCCCACGCCCAACCCCAAGCCAAAAGCTGGCCTGCCAGGCCTTGGGAAACCAAGGAAACTGCCCAGGAAGATGCCCAAGAAGTCCCAAGCTACTCATCAGGCTGTGGAGGTCCCCTCCTGCAGTTCTGAGGAAGTGGGAACTCCAGCCAACAAGGAGTCCATCCTGATCCTCTGTAACAGCAAGGATGAAGGGGAGAGTGACCCAATAGTAAGTGGAGCCATCTGTCCCTTCTCCATCACAGCCATCTGTCCCATCCCCATCACAGCACCTGATTTGGAGGTTCAGGGGAAGTTCGAAGCCCTGATAGACTTGGGATGCACACGGTGCCTAATTAGCTTGCTAGCCGCTGTCAAATTGGGAATCTGAGCAAAGCACTATCCAAAATCCATTAATTTTGAGCAGGTAGATGGCTCCCTGCTCCTTGCATGGGGAGGGGACACCACCCACACATCTAACTGAACCAGTTAGGCTACAAATGGCTCAACACTGGGAAATGATCAGATTCATCTTCATCCCCAAAATGATAGACTCAGTAATTCTAGGGCTAGCAGGGATAGATAAGTGGGGTTCCATGATCTGGTGAAAAGGGGAAGCCAGAGGATGAGACTAGCAGGAGGCCTTCGTTCCCTACCTCATGAGCAAATCTAATGGGAAGAGGCAGAGGAAAGCCCAGAGCAAGTGAGGGCAGCTGCCACTAAACTACTGGTGACTTCCCCCATCCCCAAGGAGTACCAAGATCTAGCCAGGGTGTTCAGTGAGGAGGAATGTAATGTGCTACCTTCCCACTTTCCAACCTTCTGTGCCATCAAGATGATATTGGGGTGAAGCTACCAAAGCCTAAGATGTACTCCATGTCCTCCAGAGAGATGAGGGAGCTAAGGGAATACATAGACAAGAACTTAGCCCAGGAATTCATTCAACTGGCAACTGTTGAGTGGAGACTCTGGTCTTATTTAAAGGGGAAAAAAGATGGATCGATGAGATTATGCATGGATTTTAGGAGGATAAACGGCATCTGTGTGGAGAACATGTACCCACTCTCCCTCATGAAAGACATGCTGTCACACCTGGTGAAGGGAAGAGTGCTCACTAAACTAAATCTAAGAGAAACATATTATAGAATGAGAATTATCACTATCTTTAAAGCGCTCCATGGCTCGGGACCAGGTTACTTGCGAGACCGCCTCCTGCCACCATCGGCTTCCCACCGACCGGTACGCTCCCATAGAGTTGGTCTCCTCGGGGTGCCGCCGGCTGGACGGCTGGCGACCCCGAGGGCACGGGCCTTCTCATTGGGAGCACCCCCTCTCTGGAATGAATTACCCCCGGAGGTAAGGGCCGCCCCCGATCTCATGGCCTTCCGTCGGTTACTCAAAACGCACTTATTTCGGCAGGCCGGACTGGCCTAGGGGTTTTTAAATTTTAACCGGGTTTTAATCTTTTTTAATACTTGCTTTACATTTTAATTAGAGCCATATTATATTTCAGTTTTTAAATTTTAATATTATTATGTTGTCTTGTGTATTGTACCTTGTATATGTGTTTTTATTGGCTGTTCACCACCCTGAGTCCCTTCGGGGAGAGGGGGGCAGTATATAAATTGAATAAATAAATAAATAAATAAATAAATAAATAAATAAATAAATAAATTAAGGAGGAAGACAAATGGAAAACAGCCTTCAACTGTCCATTAGGAAGTTTCCAATTCCAAGTGATGCCTTTCGGACTGCAGGGAGCCCTAGTGGTGTTCATATAGCTAATAAATAAAGTACAAGGGGATCCTAATGCATTTAGATGGCATTCTCATTTTCACCAAAATGGCGGACAAACATGTCAAATTAGTCCATCAAGTCTTAAAGAAACTCCTAGCTCTATGTGAAGCTGTCTAAGTACCAGCTGGACTACCTGGTCTACCTGGTCTACCAAGTGTCAAGCGAGGAAATAGAAATGGATCCAGTGACAGAGAAAACCATGCTGGAGTGGCAACCCTCTTGAAATTGCAAACAGCTACAGAGCTTCTTGGGGCTTGTGAACTTCTACTGGCAAATTATCCTTTGTTTGCCTGAAGGGCCCTTCCAATCAACCCTTGCAGTAGACAATGGACTGCCAGCAAGCTTTTGAGACCTTGTAGAGACTATTATCTGGGAGCCCATCCTAAAACACCCTGACCCGAACAGCTCATTTGTAATCCAGGCTGATGCCAGCAATGTGGCAATGAAGGCAGTTTTATTACAGAACAACAAAAGGGGAGAGCTGCAGCTGTGTGCCTACCCTCCCGTAAGCTCATGGACTCTGAAAGAAGGTGGGGAATGTGGGAGAAGAAGGCATTTGCCGTTCACTGTGTGTTACTCCTGCCATCTTCAATATAAAAGCAGCAGGAAGGAGGTGGTGTATCCATCATTCCACTCCCCAACTAGTGGCACAGGCACTCAAGAGGCAACAAACCAGTCTGGCTTCCAGGAGCATTGGAGGCAGGGACCACAAGCTCTGTAGCCCTGCTCCAAGTTCTCCCCATTGGAGGGCTCTGAAATGAGTCGTAATGACCCTGGAGAGTTGGTGAAGTAAAGGGGGACACCTTGTAGGTCGAGGAGAGCTGCATCTCTCCTCCCTGACTTGGAAAATCTCTCTTATCCGAAGATGAGGTACAGCAGTCAGTCAACCCAGCTGCCATCTAACCAGGGGAAGTTCAGAACACCTAAGAAACTGCAGGAGTGAAGAGAGCAGTGAATAGAGATTGTTGCTGGGTGAGATGATTCTTCTTCTATTTAAAAATTAACCCCAAAGAATAAAAAAAATCTGTGATAAGAGACTCTAAAAACTTAATTGTTTAGGCTGCTAAAATGAGCACTTCAGAGATAGAAATAAGAAAATAATCTTATAAAAGAAACTCTGGGAAACTAGAATAAAAGACTAAAATCACAGAACTGAGTTAAAGAACTTGGAAAATAATTTGGACTATTAGAATATGGAGTAAAAGCTGGAACTGGCTCATTTAAATAACTGACTCTGCTTTGTAAGAAATGGATCTTGATTGAAATTAATATCTAATGGAAAAAAGGCAACATGAATATCTGGGAGGTGAGTGCCTTCTACTAATGATTGGAAAACAAACTCCTACAACTTCAGATCTCTTTTGAAATATTTGATATTTGGTGGTTGTGATCTTTAACTATTTATTGCCTTATGCTTACCAGAGGCAGAGATAAGAGACATTTTGTAAAAGAGACGCTGAGAAGCTAGAATAAAAGACTAAAACTACAGGCTTAAATAATTTGGAAAATATCTTGGGCTATTAGAGTATTGAGTAAATGTTGAAATTGGGTCATTTAAACAATTGACCTTGTTTTGAAAGAAATGGAGATTGAGTGAAAGAGACATTTTTAAAAGAAACTCAGGGAAGCTGGAATAAAAGTTTAAAATCACAGAGCAGATTTAAAGATCTTGGAAAATATCTTGGATTATCAGAGTACTGAGTAACTGTTGGACTTGGCTTATTTAAATAATGAATGATCTAGGTTTAGGGGATGTTTTGATAGAGCCCCTGTCATGGTCGGATCATTCGCTCCTTAAGCTGGACTTCCATGCCGCACCCCCTCATTGCAGGGAGGCAGGACCGATTAAATGGTTCCGCCCCAGGCGCCTGATGGATCCGGATAGTTTCCTGATGGAGCTTGGGCTGTTTCCCGAGACTCGCACACACGACTCGGATGAGGATTTGGTGGCCACCTGGAATAGGGTGGCAACCGAGGCCCTTGACCGGGTCGTGCCCTTGCGGCTTCTGACCCGGTGCCGATCCCATTTGGCTCCTTGGTTCTCCGAGGAGCTGAGGGAGCTGAAGCGCCAGAAAAGACGCCTTGTCAGCTGGTGCTCCATTCAAAATCCAAGAAAGAAATATTAGACTCCATTTGTTAGAGAAAAGATATCTTTTACTGGAAATCAAAGTGGTAGCAACAAAAGAATTCTGAATCTGAGAAAATGAGCGCGTAAAACACATATACAAAGTGATGGCAACGTTCCCACCCCCAATAGTTCAAATCGCTCCTCCAATTAAAAGTGGTGTATAACATCATGTGGGCATCTTCAGGTCGTGATGAGGCCTCTGTCCGTTGACCTTGGCATAGTTTGATAAAGAGTTGCAGTTGCGCATAGCATAGAATAGAAACCTAAGCAAGACCCCCCCCCTTAAATTATACAGTTTTGTTTCCTAACCACTCCAGCTCGCTTCCCAGATATATCATGGCCCAATCCCTCCCCCCGTTACTGATGACAGCCAAAAGATGCAAAGCAAAAGAAGAAAAGCAAAAGAAGAAAATCTGGAAGGCTGACATTCGGCCTTCCTGCAAAAAGACGTTAGTCCTAAAAGAAAAATATAAGGACAAAAGATTATATATTATATATATGTAACAGCAGCATTAAGGTTCAGGGTTTATCAGGATACTTAGAGCGAAATGCCTTCACAAGCTTAGGAGCTCTAACATCTCTCTCATCTACCATTCAGACTGGGAAGAAGGAAAATGCTTCCAAGCAACCAAATATTGGATTCGACTTCTCTTCTTCCTAGAATCCAAAATTTCTTTAACTTCAAAATGTTGTTCACCTTCAATAAGTAATGGTACGGGGGGAACTACTTGAGTCGGCCTTAAATCAGATGTATGTTCAGGTTTTAATAAACTAACATGGTAAACAGGGTGGATCCGTCGGAGGCAATTTCAATTGGACTGCCACTGGATTCACAATTCATTCAATTGGGAAAGGTCCTACATACTTAGGTCCAAGCTTTTTGATTTTTGTGTGGTCTGCAAATATCTGGTTGATAAAAAAACCTTGTCACCAACTTGATATGGTTTTTGTGGATTTCTCTTTCTATCTGCAAATTTTTATGAGCTTGATGAGCATCATCTAATGCCTTGTGGGCAACTGGCCAGGTCAGCTGGAGATGTCTTATCTACTCATCTAATGTGGGAATGTTAGATTTCTCCTGCGGAAGCTCGGGTATGGGTACAAAGTCTTGTCCCGAAGCCACTTTAAATAGAGTAAATCCAGTGCTGCTATGTACCGAATTGTTATATGCCACCTCAGCAAATGGCAGTAAGTCAGCCCAATCATCCTGCTGATAATTCATGTAACATCTAAGATACTGTTCCAATACCGAATTAGTTCTCTCACAAGCCCCATTGGTTTGTGGATGATGGGCAGAGCTTAACCCCTGGGCGGAGCCTAATAATTTTAGGAACTCTTTCCAGAAATTTGAGGTGAACTGGACGCCCCTATATGAGATTATGCATTCAGGAACTCCATGTAACCTGTAGATATGCAGAATAAACAACTTAGCCAACGTCTTCGCTGATGGGATCTTCGCACAGGGTATAAAATGTACTTGTTTGGAAAACAAATCTGTTACTACCCAAATGACTGTATTTCCTCCACTATCAGGTAATTCCACTATAAAATCCATGGAGATTTCCTTCCATGGGGCAGTTGGTCTAGCCACATTCTGCAATAAACCTGCTGGTTTACCAGGCGGCCGCTTGGCCGAGGCACAGACAGGGCAGCTAGCAACATAAGTCTCAATATCCTTTTTCAACGTGGGCCACCAAAATTGCCTTTTGACCAAGTGTAAAGTCTTCACGAACCCAAAATGCCCAGCAGCTTTAGAATCATGAGCTTGATGTAAAATTTGGTAACTTAGTTTTGCCGGTACATATAATTTGGCCCCCACCCAGGCCAATCCATCTCTAATGATACAGTCATTCAAATGGGTTAGGAACCAATCATCAAGTTTTAGAGCTTTTTTTAATTGTGCAAATAAATCGGTTGACAAATCAATTTCCTTTTTCTTCTGGGTTCTGGTAACCATTGGAGCTGCCAACTGTTTGACTGGGATAATAGGCTGCACCACTTCCTGGCAAGCACTATTATATTGAGGTAATCTAGACAAAGCATCTGCCATGAAGTTCTTTCCCCCAGGAATGTACTTTAATGAAAAATTGAAACGTTTAAAATGCTGCGCCCAGTGAACTTGTTTGGGAGACAGTTTCCGAGACGTCTTCAGAGCCTCCAAATTTTTATGATCTGTCCAGACCTCAAAAGGGTGTTTGGCCCCTTCTAGGAAATGCCTTCAAGTTAATAGAGCCCATCGAACTGCAAAAGCTTTTTTTTCCAGATGGCCCATCTTCTCTCGGTTTCAGTTAGTTTACGGGAGGTATATGCACATGGTTGCAGAGACCCCTTCTCGTTTATTTGTAGTAACACCGCTCCGACGGCTACATCACTCGCATCAGCTTGGATTACAAAAGAAACGTCCATGTCTGGGTGCTTGAGTACTGGTTCGGCAGCAAACAGACGTTTCAGTTTTTCAAAAGCAGCTTGACACTCCATGGACCACTCCAGTGGCGTACTAGGCTTTGGTTTCACCTCCCCTTTGGTTTTAAGGAGATTTGTGATAGGCACTGCGATCTTCGCAAAAGCAGGAATAAATTGGCGGTAAAAATTGGCAAACCCCAAGAAACTTTGTAGTTGTTTCCTGGTACTGGAAG